>CM053787.1:814342362-814382362 GCA_028749045.1 Cupressus sempervirens
TTGATACCCGATACCTGCAACCTGCAGAAAAACCATGCATGCACATACAATATATATATAATGCTAAGCTAAACAGACAATGGCAGGAAGTGGTGCATCGTGTAGATCCTGACTAAGAAGGTGACTACAACTCCCTTCCTTAACCACATCAGAAATGCCATACAATAAGAAAACATGCACACCATACACATGCAAGTATGGGGTAAGTATCCATAATAAAACACGTAAGATAATAAACCATCCATCTAATCATCAATAATAACTAAAAATAGTATAATGATCATCATGTATGCATGAAATGTAAAATCTAAATGATCTCATCATATAACCACTGAATGCATAACATAATGTCTGATAGTGTCAATACCACTAATCCATCAACATAAAACTAATCCATCATAGTCTGTTAATAACAACAACAATGTCCAAAAAAGATGTTAATGAGGGTAGGCAATACATCCACCCCCCCTTGGGTTAGGCTTACTCCTAGAAGCCCACAAACAAGTAGGGATATAACTCCCTCAATCTAGTTGCATCCTCCCAAGTAGCTAAAGAATCATTAGTAGGGTCCCATTAGACCCTTACCTGCTCGATGGTTCAACCCCTGAGGGTCAACTCTTGCTGCTCCAGAATACGAACTAGCTCCAAAGCTAGTTGCTCATCCTCTACCTGCAACACATTCCAATCAAGAACATGTACAATATCAAGAATATACTGCCAAAGTACTGAAACATGGAAAACATCATGAATGCGAGCTAGGCTTGGCAGTAGAGAAAGATGGTAAGCAACCAGACCA
This sequence comes from Cupressus sempervirens, assembly GCA_028749045.1. Taxonomy (NCBI): domain Eukaryota; kingdom Viridiplantae; phylum Streptophyta; class Pinopsida; order Cupressales; family Cupressaceae; genus Cupressus; species Cupressus sempervirens. The sequence continues at coordinate 814,343,159 of CM053787.1, forward strand.
ATCCTCTCTAGAATCACGAATTGTCCTAAAAAACAAGGTGCTAGCTTAGAACCCTTTCCATACCAGATTGGACTCTTTTGTGGACGCACTTTCAAGAAAACCTTATCACCCATAGGAAACTGCTTATTAGTCCTATGAGCATCGGTGTACTTCTTCTGCCTATCCTGTGCTGTAGTCAAGTGCTCACGGATACACACTACCTATTGCTCCATATCACGAAGCATCTCAGGACCCAACAGGATGCGATCCTCAAGACTATCCCAACTCAATGGTGTACGACAAAGACACCCATATAATGCCTAAAATGGTGCCATACCAATAGAACTATGATATCCATTGTTGTAAACAAACTCCACTAAGTAGAGATAATCCTCCCAATGTGTTTGCCTATCCATCACATACATCTGTAACATATCCTCCAAAACCCGATTCACCCTCTCTGTCTGACCATCAGTCTTAAGATGATATGCCAAACTAAATTTTAACTGCGCTCCAAGCTCATGCTGCAGCGATGTCCAGAATGCAAATGTGAATACAAGATCCCTGTCAGAAATGATCTTTCTAGGAATACCATGTGATCTCACAATATCACGCATAAATACATTAGCTATAGAAGCTGATGTGTAGGAAGACCTAATCGGTGAAAAATGTGCCACCTTAGTCAATCGATCAACAGTGACCATGATAGCATCATGACCTCAAACTGTCATAGGTAATCCCACAATGAAATCCATGGAGATGATATCCCACTTCCAAGAAGGAATGAGATTAGGCTGCAAAAGTCCAGTCGGGTGCTGATGTTCTGCCTTAACTCTCTGACACTCAAGGCACCTAGCCACAAAATCAACAATATCTCGCTTCATCCCAAACCAAAAGAACAAACATCTCAAATCAGCATGCATCTTCTTGACACCTGGATGTGCTGAGTAAGGTGTACGATGGGCTTCTGCTAGTATCAAGGTGTGAAGCTCATTCGAAAATGGCACATAAATCCTCCCCAAATGTCTCAAAAGACCATATTACTCTCGAACATAACCTAAAAACTTACCTTCCAAAGATCTTCCTAAATCAATCTCTCTGCACACTTCCTAATACCAGGAATCCGTAGGAAGTGCCTAAAGAATCTGACTCCTCAAATCCACACTAAGAGTCATTGATGATAACACATATCTCTTGTGACTTAAAGCATCTGCCACCATATTCTCCTTAGCTTGAATTTACTTAACCTCAAAATCATGCTCGCATAGAAAATCCATCCATCGCCTCTGGCGAGCATTCAAATTAGGCTGAGTAAAAATGTACTAAAGACTACGATGATCACTATGTAGCTCAAATCTGTGCCCCAACAAGAAATGTCTCCACCTTGTCAAAGCATGAACTACTGCTGCTAACTCAAGATCATGTGTAGGATAATTTAACTCATGATCCTTAAGCTTGCGTGATTCATACACAATCACCCATCCATTCTGCATCAATACTGCCCCAATCCCTTCAAGAGAAGCATCTGTACATACCATGAAATCACCTTCTGGATCAGGTACAACTAGTATCGGTGCACTAGTCAAAAGCTCCATGAGCTTCTGGAAAGCTTCCTCGCATTTCTCTGACTATATGAATTTCTTTCCTTTTGTTTGAAGAGAAGTGATAGGATGTGCTATCCTAGAGAAGTTTTGGACAAATCTGTGATAATAACCAGCTAAACCCATGAAACTACGAATCTCTGACACATTAGTTGGTGTCAGCTAATCTATTATCTCCTAAATCTTTGTAGGATCCACTGAAATACCATCACCTAAAATAAAATTCCCTAAATACTGAATCTCTAATTTGAAGAATTCACACTTAGCTACATTAGCATAAAGCTGATTGTCCCTCAAATACTGCAATACCAACCGCAGGTGTTTCTCATACTCCTTCTGAGTCTTAGAATATATCAATATGTCATCAAGAAACATGAGTACAAACCTGTCTAGATAAGATCAGAACACACCATTCATTAAACTCATGAAAAATGATGGAGCATTAGTTAATCCAAAAGGTACCACTGTGAACTCATAATGCCCATAATGAGTTCAAAAAGTAGTCTCGTGAATATTTTCTTCCTTAATGCGAAGCTGGTGGTATCCTGACTTAAGGTCAATCTTGGAGAATATTGTAGCTCCCTTGATCTGATCGAATAAGTCATCAATCCTAGGTAAAGGATACCTATTCTTAATAGTCACCTTATTCAACTATCTATAGTCAATACAAAGGCGCAAAGAACCATCTTTCTTTTTCACAAAGAGCACTTGAGCTCCCCATGGTGATACACTAGGTTGAATGCTCGCTTTGGCTAGAAGTTCCTCTAGTTGAAGACGTAGCTCACCCAATTCTTGAGTAGTCATGCGATAAGGAGCTTTAGAAATAGGCTCTGCTCTAGGAATCAAATCAATACTAAAGTCAATGTACCTCTTCAAAGGCATGCCTAGAATCTCACTTGGAAAAACATCTGCGTACTCCTGCAAAATCAGGTGATCTAAAGTCTTCCTCATGGAATCTTCTTCATCAAGATCATTTACCATAATAGCAAATATCTGACATCCCTTATGAAAAATTCGCTTCAATTGCATAGCAGAAATCATCCACAGAGATATAGGCCTCAGTATCCCAACTATCTGCACATCATTCCCTTGGTCATCTCAGCACATAATAATCTTCTTCCTACAATATATACTGGCTCTATGAGATCCAAGCTAGTCCATGCCTAGAACCACATCATAGGAACCAAGGGGTGTGACTCAAAGATCCACTGTCGTATTGAAGCTTCCTAAACTAAGCCCACACTTATGAACTACAAAATCTGTGGAGACCTTAATGCTTGAGGCTAGTTCCACTTGCCAACCATGATCTTGATTCACCGCATCCAGCTTACACTTAGAAACTATAGATGGTGAAATAAATGAATCTGTAGCTCTTGAATCAAATAATACTAAAAGAGATATACCTCTAATAGCACCTGTGGTCTCAACCACTATTCCTTGATGATCTTCCTGACACTGATCAATTGCTGCAAAAACTCTATGAGCTCTACATGCGTCACCCACTGTAGGCTCTGAAATTGCAGGTCTAGGTCCTAAAAATTGAGGTGCTCACTGAGGACACTGAGCTGCTTAATGTCCAATCTGACCACATGAAAAGCATTCCATATTTTTGCCAGCACCTCTTCCCATAGGTGGTACATTAGATTGCTGGAAACTGTTCCTGCTAACAAAAGACTGGCTACTCTAAGCTGGCTGATTGGTTTGATTCTATTTATTGCGTTGAGCATTGCGGTTGTTCTTGGTGTTAGAACCTTTGCCACCGCCTTGAGCTTGAGAATTTGAGCCCTTCTTTTGCTATGTCTATTGAGACTGCTGCTAATACTCTTTCCTCTTAGAGAAAGAAAACTTCTTGTTACCACCTAAATTGTAGTTACTTTTAGATCCTAATGCCGCTGGCGCTCCTACAAAACCACCTTGACCAAGGTTAACACTTTGCTCAACCAGGATAGCTCAATGCACCGCATCCTTGAGGGTTTTTGGCTCAAATACCTTAACTCCCCCAATAATACGATTGTTTAAACCCCTAATAAAATGTTGTGTCAATTGACTTGAGTTTTTACTATACCCTGAAAAAGACATGAGCTCATAAAACTTATGCTCATACTCGGTCACTAACAAAGTGTACTGTCTAAGATTATGAAATTCATCAGCCCTTTGTTGTTTCCATTCCTCTAGTAGGAATCGTTCACCGAAAATCTCTAGGAATAATTCCCATGTAACACTATTCATATCGATTCCCAACTTCTCCTCAATCGTCCACTAAGTGGCCCCAAAATTCTCTAGATTAGTGATCAAAAATCTTGCCTTAACATTGTTTTTGAACTGCTGCATTGCAAAAATCTTGTCGAGATAAATAAGCCACTGCTCGGCCACATAACCAAAACCTTTCCCATTGAAAGGCTTAACCTTGGATCTTGAAAGATCCTTCATCTAAGTGGACACAATGAACCTCTGAAATTCCTTCCAAGGACTTTTAGACTTGGGTCTATGCTCTTGTTCTGTCTGATGCACTTTGGGTTATTCTTGAACAGGAGGTAGATGTTCTAGAATAGTCTGCATCATCTACCTCAAAACAACCTCTTTAGACTCAGCTTGGTCCTCTCTATGGCTCTCTTCCTGGTGCCTACTAGAGTGCTCTTCCTTGCTCTCTACATGAGATGATCCCTCATGGGCAAACTCATGGACATTGATAGTTCTGCCACGTCCACAGCCTCTAACAGGAGACCTAGTCCCAGATAGCATCCTACAACAGTACAAGGTACTAAGTTTAGTTCTATGTCTAGGTTTAAGTAAAAATTTCCAGTTTTCAAACTAAGTGTTGAAGTATGAAAAATACTCAAGTAATAGTTTGAGTCCTATTTCAGTTCACCTAGATCAAGTTTGGAAGGTTACACTCAATAATTCAAAGTTCTAGTTGTTCCAAAATACCCAGACCTCCCAATGTAGAAACTCGGGCTCTGATCCCGAATGTAATGCCCCGCCAAGGGATCCAAAAAATTAACCTAGAATTTCACTAACTTTAGAAACAATTTTTTTTTTCCATGATAGTAAACATCACATATAACTTATGCACAATAACGGAAGCAATAGCATTGTCGATCTAAAAGTAAACATAACATAAATAAACGATTAAATTCTTTAAGATCCCTTAACATTGAATTACATACATGAATCCATCTAGTACAACATCCTCATGAAATGATAAGTCCAATGTTTACACATTACATTTCAAATGCTCATTCATCCACTATACATGTCATAGGGTATGACAAGCTCAAAGAATATACATACATAGAATAAGATACATCATCTTATTCTGATCCATGATACATCAAAGCAGAGATAATCACATTATACAACATCATAGAGAACATATACATCCATCATAAAGAACAAACATAATAAACTAAGTGCACGGTTCCTCCCAACCATAAATAGCATCATTAGACCATCGTGGATCCTAGCCATCCCTCCGTGCGTAACATTCCAAATCACCGAAGAGATCATGGGTATTACAAAGTAGGAATGTCACTCCTAATAAATACAACATCATATGTAGAAGTAATCTAACATGCAAATAAAAGCATAAGATAACATCATCTAACATATGCTAATCATTAATGAAAAAGGATACATATCCATCATCATGAAGGATGCATCAGCCACGATGTCTCAATAAATCTCAAAACGATAAGAGTGGAAAATACACTACCACCCGACCGTGTGGTACCTAAGTGGTCCACTCCCACCGTGCTAAGGAGATAATCTCAAGTCCAAAACAAGCTATCAAAATCACATACCACAAATCTCTATAAGTCCAGGAATCCTAAAAGTATGCTAACTCAAAGGTTCCAAACACAAAATCTAACATCTAATCCCTGAGGCACACAATGACATGTAGGAACCTACTATGCAAGCGGGAAAGTTTCATCGTAATTATCACGTACAAGTTACCCTAGTATTTAGCTAAACTCCATGGGTCCATATTGATCTCATGTGGCCACTAGTATCCTCTCATACTGACGAGGCATACTACAGAATGCAAGGTCGCAACCATGTGTCTCACTACTCCCATCCTAGCCTGTACAAGCACTCAAGGCATGGGCGAGAACAAAACACTTATATTTTTAGGTTCATTCAGTTATTATTATGTGTGAATGTTATCACTTATTAATCCAACTTACAATGAGTTACCCTGGCAGCCTCTTAGGGCCCTGGTCCCCATTGCAAGCCACTTCCTATCACTACATGCAAATATCCTACCCTAATGCTCATGGACTCATAAATCTCAAAATTACAAAAGATAATCCATAAAATCATCAAATATGCATAAAAGCATCAAATCTCCATGAGCTAACATCCATAGAAAATCATGAACACAACAGCTCTCTATTGGAAACTGAAGTATCACTGATAATCAAATATCCAATGGTTCTCAATAACCAAAATATATATACATATCTTAATCATACTGATCGAAAACTCCAAAAATGGTTGAGTCAAACATGTCACATCATGACATCATCAAAATAAATCCACATTATAGTCCCATCATGGCGACTAGAAAAATAACCAAGGATAACTAATCAATGACCAAAATAATGCTTAAGTCAAGTGTCTCATACATAAGAATCTTAACTATAACAATCAGTAATCACAACCAATACATAGAGCATTCCATCACATAACCATGGTTGGGTTTATAAAGATCGAGATTAAAACATCATCATATCATTACAATCACATAACTCTCAAGCCTCTAGTAACCATCTTATACTGGTCAACACTAGTCAACCCAAAACCCAAAATAGTAGCATTAAGAATACACAATGTAAACACATGTTTTGGTTTGGCTAACTTGAATTTAAATGTAGAGATCTCAATTTATGTTTCCAAGTTAAGAGAAAGAATTTGAAGGAATATTTATATATGAATACAAATCCATTCTTTAATTATAATTTCAATCCAAATGTTCCCCTTCCAAATCCATTTTTAATAAAACAATTAATTTTAATGATGAGCCTTTGATATATACCAATTAACAAATTCATAATTATAAAACATATAATTATATTTACATATTATATATATATATATATATATATATATATTTTAAAATGTATACATATAAATACATATATGAATATATAAATTATTTATCATTTAACAAAATTGATTTAATCAAATTCGATTAATGCCAAATTGAATATAGCAAACATTTTTTAAAAAAACAACACACATTATTAATATAATTGCCAGTACGCAAGACCCTGCGGTTGCATGGCCTGCGGCGTCAGTGGTACTGCGTACCACTACCGTCGCAGTACATGCAATGAGGTACGCTATGTCTGCAGTGGGGTGTAGGTCACGTCCCACCCTGACTCAATGCTTAAAAATGTTTATTCTTTTAACAACCGCTACACAATTTTCATTTGTGAAAAATGTTTATTAAAAAATTTCTGCCCACGAGTATGTTATCTGATTTTTTAACAAACATATATATATATATATATATATATATGTATGTATGTATGTATGTATGTATGTATGTATGTATGTATAAAAAAATTGACAATATATGAATACAAACTTCAATTTTCAGAATTCCTCCATTGACCTTTAATCTCCAAAATTTCCAATAATTAATCTAATGGGTTTGACTATAAATTTCAACCCTAGCCCCGTGTTTTTTTTTTCCTTTAGATCCATGCATATAAAATATCTCAAATAAATTAATCTACCCATATTGAGATTGCACAGTAAATTATGAAATTCTTCAGAAGACATATGGAAGACACGAAGAAGATAGGAAATGCATGATGTAAAAATAGCATAAGTAAAAACAAAAGATTCTACCTAGATTCTAATGCTAAATCACTCTTCCTCAAAAAACCCGTAGAGTAAGCTCCCTTCTTTAGAATTCTCGAATCCTCGAATGCTCCAATTGCACTCCAAACGCTATGACTAAGCTTTTAGGAATGCCTGAATATAAAGAGCTTTTAGGAAACATCTAGAATGCTTCTAGAAATAGCTAGAAGGTGTCACCAACTAAGCATGTGTCTTTTCCAACCTTTTTGATGAGCCATAGGGTTGTAGACACCATTTGCTTAATTGATGCACTAACCTTCGTGTTGTTGACACTTGAGAAACAAAAAAGTGCATTAATTCTCATGCAAGCTTATAACTCCAATTCACTTTTTATAAAAAATTTATTTAAATGTTTATAACTTTCATTTTGACTTTTATAACTTTTATTATTATTGGTTATTTATTACTTTATTATTATTTTATTATTATTATTAATTTTAATTTCTAATTTTATTTAATTTAATTAATTTTCCTCAATAATTCACATTTAATTAATTACAATCAAAATATCAAATAACATGATATTTATATTAATTTTCTCAAATAATTAATTTATTAATTAAATCCATTTATTAAGACTTAATTAATAGAAAATTCACCATAGACCTCCAAGATAAAATATGAAAACCCATCATAGAGCAAATCACACAAAATCAGTCTAAAGGGTTAAAAATCATGAATCATGTCATCCAACACATTCAGTGGTTAAAATATCCAGATACTTGTCCTACCTCAGTAGGACATTTGGCTTAAGGGTTTGGGATTTGGACTTGAGAATTTATCTCCCTTCTCTTATCATTGAGATAGTATAAAAGGGTACGCTCATCCTGGCAATTCAGGGAAGTCGATGCTCGGTACTTGCAACCTAGAGAAAAATCATGCATGTACATACAATATATATATAATGCTAAGCTAAATAGACAATGGCAAGAAGTGGTGCATCGTGTAGATCTCGACTAAATAGGTGACTACGACTCCCTTCCTTAACCACATCAGAAATGCCATACAATAAGAAAACACGCACACCATACACATGCAAGTATGGGGTAAGTATCCATAATAAAACACATAAGATAATAAACCATCCATCTAATCATCAATAATAACTGAAAACAGTATAATGATCATCATGTATGCATGAAATGTAAAATCTAAATGATCTCATCATATAACCACTGAATCTATAACATAATGTCTGATAGTGTCGATACCACTAATCCATCAACATAAAACTAGTCCATCATAGTCTGATAATAACAACAACAATGTCTAGAAAAGATGTGAATGAGGGTAGGCACTACATCTCTGGGTGGGGCATTACAACATTGCTTAAAATTGTATTAGGATACATTTAGGAGGTAACTACAAAAAATGGTTGAATGAGATTATATGTTTTAGTTGTCTTAAGACTAGTCATGGATCAGTCACCTATATCGAGCAATGAGTCCAATAGAGGCAAAGGAAAGCTTTATGCTGAAAAGGTGAAGATGCAGATTAGCAAGACATAGAAAAAGAAGGAAGATTGTAGTGCAACAAAAGTAGATGAGGTCACTTCATCCAATGGATTAGGTGATCACATCACCCCCACCCAGGAAATGAAAGGTATGTGTGGAACTTACACTTGAAAAGTTATATTATGCATCAGTTCCAAATATCTAAGATCTAAATAGATTTTATATGCATGAATTAAGATGTAATGAAGTGATTAGAACAAAGAGAATATGTATCATTTTTTTGTTTTCTATGTTGTTTCTGAGTATGGAAAGAATTACAATTTCTACCAAGCATAAAAAGAATTATAGTTATAACCAAGTGATGGAGACATGATAGTATGAGAAGAGCTTTCTATGTTAGCCGAGCATGTTGAAAATCATATAATAGTTGAGTTTACAACTATGTAAGCACTAAGCCATTAATGTCAAATTTCAAGGGTTATATATAGTTGAATTTCAACTCATTTGCACTTACCAGAGTTTAAAGAGCACAAAGGAAAATTGTGAAAAGAGATTCAAGTATTTGCAAACTCGATTCAACTACTAGTTGACATCATTCATCAGATTTGAAAGGTATTTAGCTTTTGCTGAGTTATGCTATTTCATATTTACAAATCCTAGGAAGTCAAAATGGTAGCTAGGTTTTGTGAAATAGTTAGGAAAGAGGAGAAGGAAGTTTTTAATGTTCAATTAATTAGCAATTATGTAAGACAACCCTCTTTTTATATAGTTCCTTAGATTTTGTACAAGGGAGTTCCTTCTAGTGTGTTATCCATGATACCACCAAAGGTTTTAATGGTTTAGGATATGACATGTTGTTATACTTTTAAGGTTGGAGAAGTAGGTGACATAGAGATTAGAGACAACTACATGAAGTTATGTGACAAGGGAGTTTTGAAGGAGGAAAACAAGATTTTGGAGCGAAAAGGGTTAACTTGTGTCATAGACTTGCCTCAAGTTTTTAAAACTAAATGGATCAAAATTGGTTTGATCCATATACATGAAAATCAAATTCGGTTAGAGAATGGACCAATCATAATTTAAAAAAGGATTGTGAATAGAGTATCATGGAACCCTGCCCTAGATATATCAAAGAGCATGAAGAGTGATGCAAAGGAGGTTATTGAGAAGAACATAGTTGTCATGTGGAACAAGCAAGGGATGTCAATTCAAACTATTTTAGATCCCTATGTAGCCTTTCCAATTAAAGTTATAGCTCATAAATTCTTTCAATCAAGTCAAATGAATAGTGTTTCTTGTATGGCAGTTGATTTAGGTTATAAAATTGTAAAGAGAGACCATTCTTATGACCTAGTTGAGTTGCAACTTAAACAATTATTAGAAAATCTTGAAGCCATCAAGAAAGCCAAAAGTGCATCTTGTAAGTTTGGTTCTTTAATTGTTTTCATATTTTTCTATTTGCAAAAAATATTCCCCAATTTTGGTAAAGTAGTGTGGAACAAAAAAGTTCATTGAGAAATTTAGAGACACAAACTTGTCACACACCTAATAATAGAGTTCATTGAGCAACTTAGAGACAATTTTGAATCTTTCATGACAAGCTATTTTTAGGATTTCAAGAAATCCATGGAGGATTCTTATATCATTAGTGGAACAACATTACAATGATGTGTGTTTCCTAGTTGATGAAGATTACAGATATGTGTAAGCATCAATGCCCAGAGTTAGATGGTTAAAACCCTTTCCATATTAAAATAATGTGGATGAAACTTCAGCAACAATCATAGCTCTGCTAGCCAAGAAATTCGACAAGGATGCTACATCTTTTGGAAACTATGATGAGGCTAAATCAAGTATAAAAATAAATTTACAAACTACCTTAGTAACAAGAAAGAACAACAAGATAGTGAATAAACTTAAAGAGAAGTTTGGTGAAGGTGGTGAGGTAGAGGAACAAGATGATGAAGAAGAAGTAGTAGAAGGCCAAGCAACATTGGAACTTACATAAGGCCTAGGAGAAGATAAAGATGATGATGCTAAAGCTATCAAGGAAGAACCTAAGAAAACTAAGAAGAAGAGGAAATAAAAGGAATAGGTAGTGGAGAAACTAAAGAAGACTATCAAGCAATCACAACAAAAGCCAATTGTACCTTTAACTAGGTCAAACACAAGGGAAACCGCTACATTGTCTAAAGAAGTTGCAAAGCCTAAAGGCCAAAGAGAAAGTATCATAGTAGAGAAAAAAGCCTACTAAGAATACTTACAAGAGATTGATGAAGAATTACAAGTCACAAGAGGATTCAGATGAGGAGAAGATGGAGTCTAACAACTTGAGTCAATTCAAAGTGATAAGCCATAATCCCTCTTTTGATATACATAATTTGCGTGAAAATATTAGGACCAATGTAGATTTGTAAGGTTTCACACATATAGATTTTGATGAATTGGAAATTGTAGATAAGAATTATATAGACAAGGCCATATGTGATATGAGGGTAAATTTTAAGACCATTCCTCTAGAGATTTCAAACTCCATACCTAAGAGTCTATATGATAGAGTTGAGAAAAAATGGCAATTTAGTTTAACTACTAAAAATAAAATAAGAGAGGATACATTAGCTCAAGTTATGCTTGCTTTGGATAAGAAGATGATTGTAGAAGAAATGGAGAAATACAAAGGTAAGTTCTCTCAGAAATATAGAGCACTTCAAATTCTGAAGAAGAAAGTAGAGGATGTGGTAACCAAAAGCACATTATTTTGGAAATAAATTTATGGCTTATCCACATAGGATATAGTTAATAAAGGAGGAGAAGAGGAGCACGAGATTGGAAAAGATGAGGAAGAGAAAGATGAACAAGGAAAAGAGAACCCAGTCAAGGAAGGTAGTGTTGAGGGAATGGAAGGAATATCAAAGGAAGCCACAACTAGAGAAGAGCAGTACAATGCATATGATGAACAAGTGTAGAGTACCAAACCCCCCCATGGTGACCAAGAGATTCAACAAGATTTAGTGAGCATCAAGGATGTTCCTTATACTAAATTATAGAATGTAAATCCTTTGATTGAGGATGATTTGAAGAAAATACTACAAAACTTTACCAATGCAATAATTCTATTTAGTAATCTAATATTGGTGAGAGTGGATGAGATACAGAAGGTTGAAATTTTATCTACAAGGGAGAAGGAACAAGATACATAAAATGTGGTACCACAAACTACAGAGGTAAAGTAAAAGGAGTCACAAGATCTACATATAGATCAAAGTGTAAACCTTGAACAGAAAGATGTTACAATAATGAAACCATCTATAATGCCAATAGTTGTCATTCAGATGAAATAGGTAGAAGCACAATGTATAGGTATATCAGTGCCAAGCCTAAATAGTTTAGGTTTACCAACTCTAGTAATTGTTGACAAGGATGGACCAGAAGTGAACAAGGGTAAGGAGGCAAGTCTTGCACCTATTCAACCATCAAAGGGAAAAGTTCAAGATGAAGGTGAAAAGACTGAAGAGCCCATGTTGATAGCTGCACCTATGGAGAAAATTGCCATACAAACAATGGTTACTTTGCCAGTTTCTACATATCCTCTCAACAGTCAAGCCCTTCAAAGGCCAAGCATATAGGACATTCCTTTGAAAATATCAAATCCAAGTTCCAACACACCCAAAAGTGTTGATGCTACATCAGTAGAGGATGTAATCTTAAATGAGGTGTTTGAGCTAACAAAGTTTTATTTGAATACAATGGTTATTGAAGAAATGAGCATTCTTCAAGATGCTCTACAAAGGAAGAAAAGGAAAGAAATCTTAAGGAGGGAGTATAGAAAAAATAAATTTTTGCATGAAATCAAATACATATTCATTGATGATTTAAGCCTTCAAGAAATAAATGAAGATAAGTCTATTATAGAGCAATTTGTCACCATTCTGGGCAAGATAAAGGATCAAGACCTAGACTCTAATGTCAAATTATTTGAATTTTTTGAAAGGAAGTTTCATACCAAGGTTTTGGAGAAGATATCTAGTGCTATTGCACTTAGACAAGTTGCTCTAGCAGCCAAAATGGAAGGTGTTAAGAAGGTGTTAGAGATCATTTTCTCTCTATAGACAAAACTATGCAATGTTGAGAAATTTACTGAGGAGACACAACATGATATTGACTAGTTGTAGGGAAATTTACAACTAACGGGTACTACATTGAAACAATCTCTAGGTAATAGTCAGTTACATTTTTAGAGGATATTGCCAACTTAGAGTAGGCTTGCCTAACTACAAGCATCGGATGCACATATTAGATCTACTTTGATAAATATCCAGTTCATGTTGACACCTCACATGGAAGTAATGCACAAGGAACTAGCCTATGCTAAAAGTTTGATGAAGAAAATTTTCCAACTTTCTACACATGAATGCTTAGTTGACCTTGTTGCCCAGCTAGAAATACAAGTTCAATCTCTAGATGTAGCAATAGATAACTGGGATATAGCATTGAAGACAATAATGGAGCTATAGAAACCATTTTTGGACAAAAACACTATAAGTGTCCAATCTAAATGACATAAGTCTCAAAAAAGGGGGATTATGCAATTTTGGATATTTTGGAGGAAAATGTTTTAAAAGAAGATATCTACTCAACAGGAGTAATAGAAGTAGAAATAGAAACAAAGTATTTACTTACGGAGAGTAATAAGGTATGGAAGATAGACAACAATTTTGTAAATTTTAAGATTTTGAAAGTTTTGAATAGAAGCCAAGCAACAAAGATACATCTTTTGACTTATGCATAAAATATGGATGCATATTCTATGAAAAAGTGTTTTTTCCACTAATATCAAAGGGGGAGATTGTTGATCATATTTTGGTTTTGATAAGGTAGTGACAAAAAACTTAGTCGGTATTTAGCAAAGTGCATAGTGCATGCTGAGTGATCAGAGTGAGCCGAGAAAGTAGTGTGATTCGAGCAATCAAAGACTGTCCAGTAAAAGTTTCTAAATAGTACTTGCTGAGTAATATGACTAGTTAGTGTTGATCACTAGTAGGTGCTAAGCAGATAGTATGTGTTGAGTCACCCCAATGCCGAGAAGTATATACATGCCAAGTGATTCAGGTGCTAAGTATCACTAAGTGTCAAGTTCTGCAAAAGTCGAGTTACATCATTTAGAGCATAGTGAAGGCCAAGTGAACAATTTTAAGCATACTTGTCTGTCATGGTACAAAATACTATGTAAATCATTTTTGGTTGACATAATCATGAATTTATAATTATAAGAGATAAGTATCGAGGCATATTACAAATCCCTATATAGTGCATGCAACCAAAGAAATTAAGGGAAGTTTAGGGAAACAATAAGAATCAACCTTAGCCATTGATTCTGACCTAGCCCATCTCTGCCAATGCTTATTTAAGGAGGAAAACCCAATGAAGTTTAGAGAATGTATGAGGAGATGAATGATTAGAGTTTAGAGAGTATTCATGGCGGCTATGATGGCTATGAAAAATTTGTGCAAAGAACAATAAGTCTAGGAGAAACAAAGATAAGTAGTGAAAGGTTTAGAAAGGATAGATCTTATCAGAAGGATCAAGGATTTAATTGTAAAGAGGAGATGTGACATCAAGCATGAAAGTTCTAACCAAAGATCAAGTGTTTAATAATTGTAATAGGTGATATAGAGTAAATCTCTTAATCGAGTGCTTACTTAAATGTGAGTTTCAAATCAATTAGTCAAGGTGAGACCTAACAATCTTGAAAGATTTTAATAGGGTAGAACATAACTTATGATCAAAACTTTGTAGGCATAATTGGCCACACTTTACAACTATAGTAGTAAAGATTTGTGGGTGTCATCCCCACCCCAGTTTTACCTTTTCCTTGGAGGGTTATCAGGTAACGAAAATTTATTGTGTTATGTGTTATTTACTTCATGCCATGGATGTGATGAATGGTTAGTTATTTTAGTTTAAAAGAATAGTTATGAGATGGATGTATGGCAAATTATTATTAAGGTTAAAGTTTAAAGTGCCGATTCAACTCCTTCTTAGATTCAAAAATTTGGTACCAGAGTTTTGTTCTCTTAAAGGTAGGTTTTACAACTTTAGAGGCAAGATATTGAACATTGAAGTCTCAAAATTGGGAAAGACTATTGAGATATGGAAGGTTGAAATATAGTGTACTATAGATCAGCTCAAGGAGGCAATAGATGAACTGCAACACTCATTGAAGAGAAGGAAAGAGATAGCAATTCAACAAGATGACACTCAATATCAAGAAGTAGACACTAATCAATTATTTGAGGACAAAAACTCAAAAGAGTTTGGTGCAATAGTTGCGAATCTGATGGAAATGAATGGTGCCCTAAATGAAGAGGTTAGGAATCTCAAAAGGGAACAACAAGAGAAACCAATATTATTGTGTGAGATAATTAAAGTGAAAAATAAAATTGAAGAAGATAGAGCCATGATTGAAGAAGACAAAAGACTTCTAGCTAACATAATTGAAAAGAAGACATCAGATGTGCAACTTGCAAATATGCAATTGGGTAAAATGAACCGGCTGATGACTGCAAATCAAGAACTGAATAGTAAAGACATTGAGATTACAACTTTGGAAACATGGAATACCCTACTAAAAAATGAATTGAATAATGAGAAAGAAAACATCAACAAGCCTAGTGAAGCAATCAAGTACTTTGAGAAATTGATTGAATCACCAAGATCATGCAATGACACTGTGGCTTAGGCTATTCCACAATCGAAAAAGGAGAATCATTTAAAAGTGGTGAACAGAGGAATAATAAGGGAAAGAACATCAAGCCCTCTTCTCATCACTATGGAAAATTGTGTCACACAACAAATGTTTGTAGCAGAAATAATGGAAATAAAAAACCTAAGAAAAAATTCAATGGACAATATCACAACTGAAAGAAGAATGTAGACACACGAATGTAGGACCAAGACCACAAAGATTTAGGGATTTCAAGGCTATTGTTACAAGTGTCAGAAGTATGGACACAAGTTATATGAATGCAAATCCAAGTCCAAGTGGACATCAAACAAGACAACAAAGGTAAACCATAATGGAAATTTTCATGATTGGAACTATAACACAAGGTACAGTTGTCAATATTTTCAAGATTATGGTCACATTCCTTAAAATTTCATTAGGACACATTTTAGAGGTAACTACAATAGATGGTTGAATGCGATTGCATGTTTTAGTTGTGTTAAGACTAGTCATGTTAGTAGAAATTCTCCAACTCAGTCACCTACACTGAGCAATTAATTCAGTAGAAGCAAAGGAATGGTTGATGCTTAAAAGGTGAAGATGTAGATGAGAAAAGCATGGAAAAAGAAGAAATATTATAGTACAAAAAATGCAAATTAGGTCACTTCATCCAATGGATCAGGTGATCACATCAACCCCAACTAGGAAATCAAAAGTATGTGTGGAAATGGCACTTGAAAAGTTACATTATCCATCAGTTCCAAATATCTAAGATCTAAAAGGATTATATATGGATGAATTAAGATGTATTGACATGATCAGAACAAAGAGAAAATCTATTATTTGTTATTTTCTGTGGTGTTCCTGAGCATGGAAACAATTGTAGTTGTTGTCGAGCATGAAAGGAATTATACCTATAGCCAAGAAATGGAGACATGTTAGTATGAGTTGAGCTCGCTATGTCAGTTAAGCATGTTGAAAATCCTATGATAGCTAAGTTTACAACTATGTAAGAACTCAACAATTAATGTTGAATTTGAAGGGTTATATAGTCAATTTTCACCTTATTTCCATTTACCAAAGTTTGAAGAGCACGAAGAGCACGAAGGTGAATTGCAAAAAGAGATTCAAGTATTTGTAAACCAGATTCCATTTGTACTCAACATCATTCATCATATTTGAGAGGTATTTAGCTTGTGCCAAGTTATGGTATTTCATTTTTGCAAACCTTAGGAAGTTAAAATGGAAGCTATATCTTCTACAATAGTTAGGAAAGAGGGCAAGGAAGTTCTCAATGTTTAATTATGTTGCAATTATGTAAGACAAGCCCAATTTTGTGAAATTCCTTAGATTGCATACAAGTGAGATCTATCTGGTGTGTTATCCATGATACCACCAAAGTTTTTAATGATTTAAGATGTGAGATGTTTTTCTACATGTAAGGTTGGAGAAGTAGGTGACATGGAGATTGAAGACAACTATAGGAAGTTATGTGATAGTGGAGTTTTGAAGGAGGAAAACAAGATTTTGGTGCAAAATGGGTTAACTCATGCCCTAGAATTTCCTCGAGTCTTTAAAATTGAATGGATCAAAACTGTTTTGAGCCATATACATGACAATCAAATTTGGTTAGAGAATGGGCCAATCATAATTTCAAAAAGGATTGTAATAGAGTATTAGGGTATTCTATCCTCCTAGACAGAACAAAGAGAATACATAGTGATGCAAAGGATGTTATTGAGAAGAACATAAGTGTTGCGTGGAATAATCAAGGGATGTCAATTGATACTATTTCAGATCCCTTGGTAGTTTTTGCAGTCAGAGTTATAGCCTGGAGATTGTTTCACTCAAGTTGACTGAAAATAATTTCCTATATGGTAGTTGATTTAGGTTATAAAATTGTAAAGAGAGATGATTCTTATGATCTATCCAAGTTGCAACTTAAATAATTATAAAAAATATGGAAGCCATCAGGAAGGTGAAAAGTGCTTCTTGTAAGTTTGGTTCTTTGACTATTTGCATATTTTTCTATGTCAAAAATACATTCCCCACTTTTGGTAAAGTGGTGTGGAAGACAAGAAGACCTGTCACACACTAGATATTAGAGTTCATTGAGCAACTTGGAGACAATTTTTTTTTGTTATGACAAGCTATTTTGAGGATTTGAAGAATATTATTATGTAAAATTCTTTTTATAGACCCATAATAGAACAAAAGATTGAGGATTCTTGTATCATTAGTGCAAGAACATTACAATGATGTGTGTTTCCTAGTTGATGTAGATTATATATATGTGCAAGAAGAAATACCCATTCTTAGATTGTTAAAACCCTTTCCACATGAAATTAATGTGGATGAAGCTTCAACAACAATCACAACACTATTGGCCAAGGGAAATAACAAGGATGCTACATCCTTTGGAAACTATGATGAGGCTAAATCAAGAATACAAATGAATTTACAAACTGCCTAAGTAATAAGAAAGAAGAAAAACATAGTGAAGAGGCTTAAAGATAAGTTTGGTGAAGCTCATGAGGAAGAAGAAGAAGTTGAAGGCCAAGCACCATAGGAACTTACACAATAGCTAGGAGAAGATAAAGATGATGATGTTGAAGGTGCTAAGGAAGCACCTAAGGAAGCAAAGAAGAAGAGGAAAGAAAAGGAAAATTTAGTGGAGAAGCCAAAGAACACTATAAAGTAGTCACATCAAAAGAAAAATGTACCTTTAACTAGGTCAAGCACAAGGGTAGGTGCACATGCTAAAGAAGTTAAAAAATCTTAAGGAAAAAGAGAAATTATCACAACAAATATGAACCAACACACTAAGAGACTTACAAGAGATTAAGGAAGAAATACAATTCATGAGAGGATTCAAATGAGGAGAAGATAGAGTTTGACTACTTGAGTCAATTCAAAGTGGTAAGTCACAATCCCTCTTCTGATATAGAGAATTTGTATGAAAATATTAGGACCAATGGAGATTTGTTAATTTTCACACATATCTAGATTTTGATAAATTAGGAAGTGTAGATAAGAATAATATAAAGGAGGCCATATATGATATGATGGTAACTTTTAAGACCATTCCTCTAGAGGTATCCAAATCCATACCTAAGAGTCTGTATGATGGAGTTGAGAGAAAGTGGCAATTCAGCTTGACTATTGAAAATAAAATAAGAGAGGCTACATTAGCCCAAGTTATTCCTAATTTGGATAAGTAGATGATTGCATTTCAAAAATTTAAGAAGAAAGTAGAGGATATGGTAACCAAAAGAACATTTCTTTGGAAACCAATTTATGTGTTATCCACACAGGCTATAGCGAAGAAAGGAGAAGAAGAGGACCATGAACCTAAAAATGGTGAGGAAAAGAAAGATGAGAAAGGAAAAGATAACTCAGTCAAGAAAGGTACATTAGATGCCCCAAAGGAACAAGAGAGGAAGCCATATCTGGAGAAGAGTAGTAGAATGTATAGGATGCACAATTGATGAGTACTAGTCCCCTACCATGGTGACCAAGAGAATCAACAAGACTTAGTGAGCATTAAGGATGTTCCTAACACTAAATTATAGAATGTAAATCCTTTGACTAAGTATGATTTGAAGAAAATACTACACGACTCTACCAATGTAGGAATTATATGTAGTAATTCAATAGTGGTAAGAGTGGATGATATACACAAGGTAAAACCTGCATCTAGAGGGGAGAAGCAGAAAGCCACGTCAAATGTACCCCCACCAACTATAGAGGTAAAGTAAAATTATTCACAAGATCTACATATAGATCAAAGTGTAAACCTTGAACAAAAAGATGTTAGAACAAATACATCATCTACAATGCCAACAATTGTCATTCAAATGAAAGAGGTAGAAGCACAACCTATGGGTATATTAGTACCAAGTCTAAATAGTTTAGGTTTACTAGCTCTAGTAATTATTGAGAAGGATGGACTACAAGTGAACAAAGGGTGATGAAGCAAGTCTTGTACCTATTCCACCATCACAGGGTGAACTTTAGAAAGAAGGTGAAAAGACTGAAGAGCCCAGGTTGATTGTTGCACCTGAGAAGAAAATTTCCATATAGACGTTTGGTTACTTTTCCAATTTCTACATCTCCTCTCAAAATTCAAGCCCTTAAGAGGGTGAGTACACATGGCATTCCTTTGCAAATATCAAGGCCTAGTTCTAGCACACCCAAAAGTGTTGACGCTATATCATTTGAGGATGTAAGCTTAGCTGAGGTGATTGAGATAACAATGTTTTATTTGAATATAATCACTATTGAATAAATGAGAATTCTTCAAGACTCACTACAAGGGAAGAAAATGCAAGAAATATTAAGGAGGGAGCATCACAAAAAGAAAGTTTTCCATGAAATTAAAGACATATTCATTGATGCTTTTAGCCTCCCAAAAATAAATGAAGATAATCCTATTATAGAGCAAATTTTCACCATTGTGGAAAAGATAAAGGATGAAGACCTATATTCTAATATCAAATTATTAGAATGGTCTAAAAGGAAGTTTCGTACCAATGTTTTGGAGAAGATATCTAGTGCTATTGCACTCAGATAGGTTGATCAAGCAACCAAAATGGAAGGTGTTAAGAAGGTGTTAGAGAACATTTTCTCTCTATATACAAAACTATGCAATCTTGAGATATTTACTAAGGAGACACAATGGGATATTGACCAGCTATAGGGTGATTTACAACTCATAGGCACTACACTAAAACAATCTCTAGGTAATATTCAATTCCATTTTTAGATGTTAATATCAACTTAGAGTAGGCTTGTCGAGTTGTAAGCACACGATGCATGTATTAGATCTACTCTTATCGATATTCAGTCCATGTTGACACCTCACATGGAAGTATTGCATAAGGAACTAGCCTATGTAGAAACTTTGATGAAGAAAGATTCCCAACTTTCTACACATGGAGGCTTAGTTGACCTTGCTTCCCAGCTAGAAATACAAGTTCAATCTCTAGATGTAGCAAAAGATAATTGGGATGCATCATTAAAGATAATAATAGAGCTATACAAACCATTTATGGAAAAACATTGTTAGTGTCCAACCCAAACGACATAAGTGTCAAAAAAGGGGGATTATGCAAATTTTGAGATTTTGGAGGAAAATGTTTGTCAAGGCAGATATCTACTCAGCAATAGTAATAGAAGAAGAAATAGAAATGAAGTCTTTACTCAGGGGGAGTAGTAAGGTATGGGAGATAGATAGTGATTTTGAAATTTTTGAAGATGTATATGCCATGATAAAGTGTTTTTTCCACTCATGTCAAAGGGGGACATTTTTTTATCTTAGTTTGGTTTTGATAAGGCTATGACAAAAAAATTAGTGATTATTTAGCAAAGCACATAGTGCATGCCGAGTGATCAAAGTGAGCCAAGCAATCAGTGCAAGCTGAGTGATCAAAGCATGTCAACCATAAGTTTCCAAATAGTACTTGTCATGTAATATGACTAGTTAGTGTCGAGCACTAGTAGGTGTCGAGTAGATATTATGTGTCGAGGCACTCTAGTGCCAAGTAGTCTATACATGGTGAGTGATTCAAGTTTCAAGTATCAATAAGTGTCAAATTTTATAGAAGTTGAGTTACAACATTTAGAGAAAATGAAGGCCGAGCATCAGAGCCTTTAGATGTCAAGTGAACATTTTTTGACATAGTTATTTATCATGGCAAAAAATCCTATGTCAATCATTTTTGGCAGACATAATCATGAATTTACAATTATAAGAGATAAGTATGGATTCATATTATAAATCCATATGTAATGCATGCAACCAATCACATTAAGGGAAGTTTAAAGAAGCAATAAGAATTAACATTAGCCATTGATTTTGACCTAGCCCATTTGCACCATTGCTTATTTAAGGAGGAAAACCCTAAGTAGTTTAGATAATGCATGAGGAGATGAATACTAAGAGTTCAAAGAGTATTCATGGTGCCTATGATGGCTATGATAGAGTTATGCAAAGTAGAATCAATCTAGGAGGAACAAAGAAAAATAGTGAAAGGTTTAGAAAGGATAGATTTGATCAAGAGGATCAAGGATTTAATAGTAAAGAGGAGGTGTAACATCAAGTAGAAAGGTACTAACTGAAGATTAGGTGTTGAATTATTCTAATAAGTGATACAGATTAAATATCTTAATAGTGTAGTCCTAATAGGCTATTGTAAATCTCTTAACTAAGTGCTCACTTAATTGTGAGTTTTAAATTCTTTAGTCAAGGTGAAACCTAATAGTCTTTTAATCCTTTAACAAGTTACATGATAACTTATGATAAAAAAATTTGTAGCCATAATTGGCCACACTTTACAACTACAATAGTGAAGATTCGTGGTGTCATCACCACCCTAGTTTTACCTTCTCCTTAGAGGGTTTTTGGGTAACAAAAATTTATTGTGTTATTTTTTATTTACTTTATGCTATGGATGTGATGAATGGTTAGTTATTTGAGTTTACATGCAAAGTTATGAGATAGATGTATGGTAAAATATTTTTAAGGTTAAAGTTTTAAGTGTTGATTCAACCAACTCTCAAAACTTACTTTTCCATTGTTATTTCCAAAAAATACTACTATCTCCAAAAATTCAGTCAAATGTGAATGGAAATTAGTTTTCCAAACAAGTTTATTAGAGTATGAAATTTACAATACAGTCACTGTATGCAAAAACACATAGCTAATCACAAGGACATAGATGATAAATTAATTTGGGGAGAATATAAAGGTGGAAAATACAAAGTTAAGCTAGGATATGAACTCATATCGAAATCTCATGGATGGGATTCAATTAAAATTCATTTAGTCTTATGTTGGGATTCAACTTGTGTACCTAAAGCTGACATTTTCTTATGGTATGCTATCTAAAATAGAATTCTAAGTTCAGATAGATTTGTGAAGATGGGATTTGAAGGCCCATAAAGATATTTACTTTATAAAAATTACTCTAAAACAAATGAAAATTTATTATTTCGCTTTCGTTTTACTAAAACTTGTTGGTCTTGGTTATGTAACAAACTTAATTGGCACTCATCTTTCCACAAAAATATTTTGGACCGTATTAAAAGCTATCCCAAGAAAGAATCCTCAAAGCTATACAACAACCTATGAAGGATTTCTCCATCTATTTTACTATGGGAAATTTGGAAATAAACAAACCACAAAGTATAATTGAACAAGGAACTATTAATCTCATCTCTCCTAAAAAAAGTAGAGGCTAGGATCATAGAAAATATGAATAACAATCTTAGAAACTCAATTAGAGAAGAAGAATCATTTTTGGCATGGAATGAAAAAATGAAGGAAAACTACAAAAATCTTATTATTCCTCCAATGATGCACCCTAAACATAATAAAATAGCTAGATTTAGTTGTAAATGAATACCACCACCAAGACAATGAACCGAATTAAACTTTGATGGAGTATCCGGGGGGAATCCTTAGAATGCAGATTTAAGATGCATAATTCAAAATGACAATCAAGAAGGGACAACTAAACATACCAAATACTTAGGTAAGGTTACTAAAAATATTTTAGAAATGGTAGCATTAATTGAAGGATTACAACTAAGCTTGGAACTTGGTATCAAGATGTTGGTTATTGAAGGAGACTCTCAAACTATTTTGAATGCAATTAAGAAAAGAATAACCCATAATTGGAAGCTCAATTCCATATTAGAATGGGCTATAGAACTAATTGAACAATTAGAGTTAGTTCAAAATCAATACATATACTTAGAAGGAAATATAGAAACAGATGCTCTAGCAAATGAAGGGGTTGACGGTGACAATATACTTATAATAAAGTATTAATCAAATTGAATAATTTTTTGAAAGTATATTGACTAAATCATGCATAGATAATTCAAACATTTAAAATGATTAATGTGAAACCATTAAATCATTTACAAAAGAAAACTAATGATAAATATTACAAAAGTCAATGATAAAGTGAAAAGGAATGATATAAGACTTCACAATTTATTCCAATAAAAGTGTAAAATATATAGGAGGATATAATTCCATAATGGTTAAAATTTTATTTGATCCCTTATAATGGATAAAGATAGAGACTGGAATATATTTTTAAAATATACTTTTTTATTTCTTTAACAAATGCTTTAACAAGGATCTTGGTGAAGTATTTTGAGTATTGCAAGACTCTGAACTCTCTATGTTGATGGGGAAACTATAATGGAAAGAAACTAATTTGCACTCAAGAATCAAAAATAATAACAAGATCTTTCTAATAAAAGAGAAATTTCATGGATTAAAAGATGTATATGTTCTTATGCAAAGACAATGTATTGCTAGAAGATCTAAATATATTTCTCCTTGTGAGAAAGAATAGATGTAATTTCTTTTACTCATTTAATGTGATTGAGGATTTTGACCTTTTAATGATATAGAAAAAAAAAGAAAAAGAAAATTATCTTTGAAACTTCAAATTAAAACACACAAAAAACCTCATGTATTCATACCTACCCAACTAGGTAGAACAAACAAAACAAAACAAAGGGGGACACTAGTTCTCAACCTCCAATCAATTTACTATAAAAAATAGGAACTAAAACAAAGCCAAAATACTGAAACACAAGAGCCCAACCTCATAGCCAAGTGTGTAAAAATGGAAAAAGACATAATAAAATAAATAGCTTGCCAAATCTGATAAAATATTTGTCAAATGAAGATCTTCCCAGCATAGATCTAGTGAGACCACTCTTGTGTTAATCCACCAAGCCAATCTCGTAAAACAAAAAACAAAAAAACAAAAAAAAGTTCACAAGGGGGTTTTGGAGGATTTTTTTTCCAAAAGTCTTGAATTAAAATGTGTGAAGTGAGAATAACCCACTTTTTAGCTAATATACGTAGGTTTATGAAGTGACATATAAATTAGATTATTAAAATAGAATAATCTAATTAACTTCCTTAATCCAAATAAAATTAGGCAATTCCAATTCAATTGGAATTCAACTACAAAAAAATATTCAGTGATAAAATAAATTAAACAATTAAATAAAACCCTTCTAACCAAATAATCATCATTTAATTTAATCATTTATGTGAGAACTATATAATCCTATATGTGCAAACACGCTAATGGATCTACTAAAAAAATTCATTACGAATCTAGATTTACTAATTACTAGAGACTTAAAAGAATAATAAAGGTTGTCCATAGATGGTTGATACTAGCTCAACATGAAAGGTAATATCACTAATTCTACATGCTAGTGCTAAGGATATAAGTCATGCATAGTCGCTAGACACAATCAAGTGTAGATGGAAAATACAGAATAGTTGAAGTAACAATTATGTGAAAGACACATAATTAAAGCATCTAATTAAAACTATTTAAATATATATTCAATAACAATTAATTAATCCATTTTCATAGATTTACTCAAAGAAACAAGGTGATATTTGTCTCACATAAATCAATGAGTCCAATATTGATAACTCATTTTCAAATATTCTAGCATTCAACAATGGAAACATTACCTAATTACTCAACAAGAATTAAGGGCCAATAAAACACATGATCTTAGGTAATGATTCTACAATAACATCATAAAAATATAAGTCAACATGGTTAAATACATGACTAGACATTGTTGTAGGAACCTACTCAAGTGCAATAGGACAAATAATACACAGTTCAACCACTGTTCACATTGTTAGGATAAACCACGGACAGAAATAAAAACTACATGCAAATATAACCAATAACAAAAAAATAATAGAACACACAGAAATGAACACAAAGGCACCAAGATTTAACGTGGTTCACCCAATCCCTAGGCTACGTCCACCAAACAGCAAGTCC
Organism: Cupressus sempervirens; assembly: GCA_028749045.1. Taxonomy (NCBI): domain Eukaryota; kingdom Viridiplantae; phylum Streptophyta; class Pinopsida; order Cupressales; family Cupressaceae; genus Cupressus; species Cupressus sempervirens. Next base: position 814,368,633 of record CM053787.1, read on the forward strand.
GATCTTATTACAATCCAGTGATTACAACCTGATTACAATCCGTAATCCCTTACAGCTCAATACCGCCGCAAGAACCAATTTCGTATCACCACATATAAAAAATACCCAACCCTAAGCCCTTTTTATACAAGTATTAAACCGCTTTAGGGTTATAACATGTCGGCCATAATATGTCGGCTACCATGTCGGCTACTTCCAAAAAAAAAAATTTCAGGGCGATGCCCCGAACCCCACTATTTATGAAGTATGTACAGTACTTTCCTGATCAGTCACCACAATCTAACAATCTCCCACTTGGGGACTGATCAGGCTCCACACTAAACAACAATCTCCCACTTAGAGACTGATCCTGTAGCAATACAACTACCGCATGGGGCTCCCACTGCATCAAACCACCCTGGACTCTGCTGTTCTTTTATTCACATTTAGTCTAAAAGACCAACTGAAGCTGAAGAGGAGTTCAGCTTCTCCCTTGTGACAACCTTGGTCAACATATCTGCTGGATTTTCATTGGTATGTATCTTCTCCAGCTTTAACTGTCCATCCTCCAAAACTGACCGAATGAAATGGTACCGCAACTGTATGTGTTTGGTCTTAGAATGCAGAGCTGAATTCTTAGCAAGATGAATGGCACTCTGACTATTTGTGAACAAATAATTATCCTTCTGAGGATGTCCCAATTCTTCCAAGAAGAACTGAAGCCATATCATCTCTTTGGCTGCCTCTGTAGCAGCAACATACTCTGCCTCTGTAGTGGAGAGAGCATTAATCTTCTGTAGCCTAGAAACCCAGCTCACGGCTGTCCCACCAACAGTAAAGACATAACCTGTAGTACTCCGCCTGGTATCAATATCCCCAGCCAAATCTGAGTCAACATAGCCCTGTAAATCAGTAGTAGAGCCCCCAAAGTGTAAACACTTATTGGATGTTCCTCTCAAATATCTGAGAATCCACTTGACAGCATGCCAATGCTCAAAACCTGGATGACTCATATACCTGCTAACGACTCCCACTACATGTGCAATATCTGGCCTAGTGCATACCATAGCATACATCAAACTTCCTACAGCTGAAGCATAGGGTACCTTGGACATCTTATCCTCCTCTTCCTGTGTCTTGGGACACATCTCCGTAGTCAATTTCAAATGACCAAGTAAAGGTGTGCTGACAGCTTTAGCATTCTCCATAGAGAAACGTTGCAACACCTTCTCAACATAATCAGCTTGAGATAGCGTCAATGTTCTATTCTTCCTGTCTCTGCAAATCTTCATACTAAGGATTTGTTTTGCTGCCCCCAAATCCTTCATAGCAAATGCATGTGCTAACTAGCCTTTTAGCCCCTTAATATGATGCATGTTAGACCCAGCTATAAGCATATCATCAACATATAGACATAAAATAATGTAGCTATCATCATCCAACCTCTTAAAATAAACACAGTAATCTGAATGACACCTGTTATATCCATGCTCATGCATAAAACTGTCAAATTTCAGATACCATTGCCGAGGTGCTTGCTTCAGGCCATATAAACTTTTCTTCAATTTGCACACTAAGTTCTCCTTACCTTTGACCTCAAAACCCTGTGGCTGAGCCATATGTATTTCTTCATCCAAATCACCATGAAGAAAGGCTGTTTTAACATCCATCTGCTCTAAATGTAAATCTTCAGTAGCCACAAGACTTAAAACAGTACGAATAGAAGTCATTTTAACATCAGGAGAAAATATCTCATCAAAATCAATTCCCTTTTTCTGTGCAAATCCTTTTACAACTAACCTGGCCTTAAATCTTTTCTTACCTCCTTCCTCTTCTTTCAACCTGTAAACCCATTTATTCTGTAAAGCCTTTTTACTCGCAAGCAACTTGCACAAATCCCATGTCTTATTTTTCAGCAAAGAGTCCATTTCATCTTTCATTGCAGACTCCCACTGAATCTTAGTATCCACCTGCACAGCTTCATCATAACTTTCAGGTTCACCAGCATCAGTAAGTAAAATAGAATACAAAGAGGGAGAAAACCTTTGTGGAGGTCTAATTGGCCTTGTTGACCGTCTAACATTCACTGGTGTGTGTGGTATTTGTTGTTGCAGTTGTTGCACATCATGAGGAATGGCTGGAACATCAGCTTTTGGAGTATCATCCAGCACTACGTAATCATCTTCTTTCTTCTCATGTTGCTGCAACAGATCTTTGTACAACACTTTTTCATTGAATATGACATCCCGACTTCTTATAATTTTATGATTTTCAAAATCCCAAAGCCTATAGCCAAATTCATTAATTCCATATCCAACAAAGACACATTTCTTTGATTTAGCTTCTAGCTTGGTTCTATTTTCAGAGTCTATATGAGCAAAAGCTTCACAACCGAAGGTCTTGAGAAAAGAATAACTCACCTTCTTACCAGTCCATGTTTCCTCTGGATAACCATAGCCCAAAGGAGTAGAGGGACCTCTATTAATCAAATATACTGCAGTATTGACAGCCTCCACCCACATGTGTAAGGGCAACCCAGCATGCAACCTCATGCTCCTTGCGCGCTCCATTATAGTCCTGTTCATGCGTTCAGCCACTCCATTTTCCTGTGGAGTCCTTGGAATAGTTTTTTGTCTACGAATACCATTAGTGGAGCAATAATCTTCAAATTCATGACTACAATACTCACCACCATTATCAGATCTGAGATATTTTAATTTCTTACTAGTCTCATTTTCAACCAAGCATTTCCATTTCTTAAAAGTTTGAAATACATCAGATTTCTGTCTAAGGAAATAAACCCATACTTTTCTAGTTGCGTCATCAATAAATGTAACATAATAATGAGAGCCACCAAGGGAAGATACCTAAGCCGGTCCCCATACATCTGTATGCACAAGCTCTAATTTCTCCTTTTTGTTTTCCTTCCCTATCTTTACAAAAATCACTCTCTTTTGTTTTCCATACACACAACTTTCACAGAAATCCATATTCACACATTTTAGACCTGGTAAAACTTTCCTTGAATGAAGTACTTTCATACCTTTCTCACTCATGTGCCCAAGTCTATTATGCCACAGCGCTGTATCAGAATCTACAGCAGCTATTTGTTCTCCTTGCTCAACTGTAGTAATTGTTCCTGAATATTCATTTTTCTCTGAAACAATCAAAGTAGAAGGAACAATATGACCTGTACAAAGATATAAGGTGCCTACTTTCACACCTTTTGCTACTACAAGGGAACCTTTTGAAACCTTCCAATTTTTATCATTAAAAGTAATTACACAACCCTCATCACCGAGTTGCCCCGCTGAAATTAAATTCCTACTCAGCTTTGGAACATGTCTTACCTCATGTAGTAGCCAATGATTCCCATTCTGTAACTTAATCTTAGTTTTTCCCTTTCCAACAATCTGACAGGGTTCATTATCCCCCAAATAAACAAGCCCAAAATCCCCTTGGATATAATCAATGAAATAACCTCTGTGAGGTGTAGCATGAAAAGAAGCACCAGAATCTAAAACCCATGAATCATCAACACTCTCTAAAGATAGAAGCAAAGCATCCTCTTCGGATTTATTACTTACCACATTTGCCTCTTTGTCTCCATCTGATTTATCTCCTTCATTTTTCTTTCGAGTCCAGCAATCTTTCTTTTTGTGCCCTGGTTTCCCACAGTACCAGCAATCATTTGGTCCTCTCGATTGAGACCTCCTCCCCTTTGACTTTCCTCTTGATTTCCCACGATTTCCAGAGTTACTTCCTCTTTCAGTCGTTCTGCCCCTGCTTTGTGAATTTAAAGCACTTCCTGATGTAGATCCACCTGAGGATTTTCTACGAGTTTCCTCACTTAAAATAACACCAATCACATCATCATATTTTAGGGTACTTGATCCAGGAACAGAATTACTCACCGCCATTACCAAGCCATTCCAGCTTTCAGGCAAAGAACACAAAATCAAGAGAGCCCTAATTTCTTCATCAAAATTGATACCCACAGAAGATAATTGACTAGTAATAGTATTAAACTCATTTAAATGATCTGCAATAGATCCACCTTCTGCCATTTTCATATTAAATAAACGCTTCATGAGAAATACCTTATTTGAAGCGGAGGGCTTTTCATACAATGTTGCTAGGGTTTTCATCAAATCCTCTGTCGTCTTTGCTTTTGTAATATTAAATGCCACCGATGGTGCCAAGCATAACTGAATTCTTTCGAGTTCCTTTCTGTCCAAAAGATCCCATTCAGCCTCTGACATAGTTCCCTGATTCTTGGCTTTTCCTTCCAACGACTTCCATAAATCCTTCTCATATAAATAGTCTTCCATTTTCATCTTCCATAACTGGAAGTTCTGCCCATTAAACCTATCAACCCTCAGCTTACCATCATCTGCCATTGCTCCCACTCAACCGTGAGACTCCCACTTAACCGTGAGACTTTCCTGCAGAGGATAACTGAAAAACAACTAGGCTCTGATACCACTTGTTAGGATAAACCACGGACAGAAATAAAAACTACATGCAAATATAACCAATAACAACAAAATAATAGAACACACAGAAATGAACACAAAGGCACCAAGATTTAACGTGGTTCACCCAATCCCTGGGCTACGTCCACCAAACAGCAAGTCCGATCTTATTACAATCCAGTGATTACAACCTGATTACAATCCGTAATCCCTTACAGCTCAATACCGCCACAAGAACCAATATGAATGAAACCACAACATGATACCATATGAATCTAGGTAACCACTGACTCAAACTTGAGGGAAACCATCAATTACGTCACAATTTCACAAACCAAGCATAAGAATAATAAACCTATTAATAAAAATAACATAATCAATCTAGGGGCTAACCCCCCTTTCTTACCTACTATCTAATACATCAAAAACATAATCGAACCAGCCCAACGTTGTAGACCTCTCACAGGTCCTAACAAGATTGCTAACCAAGAAAGAGCATCAAAGTTGCATCCACTGGGATGGCAAGTACAAAAATCAAATTGGAGAGGCACTACATCAAGTCCATCCAATCCACTCTACCTTCTTGAGATTTTAACCATCGTATAGATTTCACCCCATTACATAATAGAGTATTAAAATCTCCTATAACAATCTAGCTTGATTCCTTGATGGAAGATCTAACAATTGAGATCCTATCTAATAATATCTTCCTTGAGGAATTGTTATTAAGAGAATAGATGCTAGAAATAACCCATGAGAAATTATCTCTTAAATGATGACACCTAATGTTAATATTGTTTCTATCATAAGAAAGAGAAATCCCAAAAAAGACATTTGATTCCAAAAAATCATAGTACCTCTAAAAGAACCTTCAACACTACCTTCCAACACTCTACCATTCAAAAATAAATAATATTTCAGATGTTCTTTAGGAATCTTAATCTCTTGTAGTGCCACCATCTCCATCTTGTGACTTGTAACAATGTTCCTAATACACCTTCCTGTGAGGGTTATTTTACCCTTATGTGTTACACAATAGGATCTTTATCTCTTGGGAGTGAAATCTTGGATAGTAGCTTTTTTACCATCCATTATGTTCTTCATACCTTCTATTTCTCTAGTCTATCTCACGTTCCTTCTCCCTATTATATTTTTGGGGGATCCCACATCCACTTTGTACAATCCAGTAGTGTATCTCCCTATAGAAATGAAGGACTTAATCTCCTTATCCACTATTTTCTTTTTCCTTTGTAGACAATTCTTAACTCGCTCATTGACATTATCCTTAAATTTGGTCAGCTTTTTGTTATAGAATGAGATGACATTTGGGAATGAGGATTTGTCAAAGTCCACATCTTCCAGATCAATTGAAAGGTTAATGTTTCTTTCCCCTAAGATAGGGCTTATATCCATACTAGTGTAGGAATCTTCTACTCTTATAGGGGGAGTAGAGGGAGAGAGTTTTATTTCTTCTTCTTCCTAATTCAAATCTAGAGAGTTTGAATCCAACAGAGTAACTCTAGTGTTTAATTCATCAGACCTCTCTTAGCTAGTAAGTGTTTTTTGTTATTAATTTTTTTAACTTGAGATCCATTCTCCTATTCCTTATTTAGGTTCTCCTCTATATCCTTACATTTTTTGTCATGATCCAATTAATAGGAACCCTTTCCTTCCACCTATCTTCCAACTAACTTGTTCAGTTCAATGAAATATTCTTTACCATCCTACCTTGCTACTAATGGAGGATTTCTCTTGTCCTTTCCAATCATCTAATAAGTAGCAATATCATATAATTGATGTGAATCACCCATGTTGGTTTCTTCTTGACCAGGAATCACCGAGAGGCTATCCTTATCATTTCCTTATATTACTTCATGACTTGCCTCTTTCCTTTCATCCTTCTTTTGGGTAACCTCCCTACTCAATGCTTTTGGATCCTTGACCTTCCAAACTTTCTTCTCCTCATGGTTTCTCTTAGATGTATCTTTTTTTGTCTCTTTCTTTTATTTCCTTGGGAATTTCTTTTCCCAATGACTCTGTTATTAAAGATAAAGAAAAAAAAGGGAAGATCCTCCTAGACAACTTATTGCTCCCATTTTTCCAACTTGGAAACAATATCAATCTTCTGTGGAAGATTGGATAGCTGATGGACATTAACAAAAATCTTGATGAAGACTAGTCCGGACTTGAACACTGTCATTTGGTCAATGAAAAGAAGCTCCCCAAAAGTGGACGCAAGTCATTTAAAAACAACTTAAAGCCAATACTACAGAAGAACACTAGAGAAGCAAGCCTAAATGAGGGCCAACTAAATAAGAAAAAAAAAATATTATAAATGTCCATATTTGGTTCCCATATTTTAAGAGCCAGTGAGTTATTTCCTAAACATCCAAGGGCCACCACAAAGGGCATACTCCATGTCTTCATTTTTGGTAAAAGTGGACGAAAGGAAGCCACAAGGATGAGCGAAAATATCCACATGCCCCTTAATCTTCCATTTCCCTTTCACCATTGTTCGTACCACTTCGATGTTGGGTCTAGGCCTAGGAACATTCTCATGAACATTAATTCCATCGATGAAATTGAGTACCCAACTAGAGAATTAGGAATATGATTTTCAAACTTGCTTTTTTGAAAATCCTTTTTACAGGAGATGGGTTGGACAGATGACTTACCAATTAGTTTGACCACAAGAATGGAATACCAGTCCTCAGCGGTTTGAGGATCACCCTATAAAATATTATTCTCTTAATGGTCATGTGCATCTCCATTTGAGGCCCCAAGAGCCACGGGGGGGATTCTGATAAGTCCAACGGTGGATCCATTTTAAAATAATTAATACATTATTAGACAGAGAAATAATGGAGGTGAAAGAGTTGGGAAGCGTGTACAAAATGATTGTTTATTAACATTTATTTATTATTAATTCCATTGTATTATAATTTACAAATGATTTATTAATAGTATAAACAGCCATTCTGTCGGCTGTATAGCCATTTACAAAGAGTTGTACTTCTTATTTCATCTAAATTTTTCTCCATTTTCGATTTGTGACCCCTTTTGTTTTTCTATTTTGGGTGGACAGAATATGAATAATTCTTCAATTTCAGTTGCAGTTGATAGTAAATCAGTCATTCACGTGACAATGGCGTTGGCGGTGGCTGGAGGAAGTTTCAGCGTCATTTTGGCAGTCCCCGGAGGTGTGAACGAGGGAGGTATGGCTGTAATGTGTGAGACTATTGCCTTCAACATATTCATCGTCACAGATATGGAAGCTTTTCTCGCTTCAATGGCGGTTTCTATGGCTGTGGTCAGTGTGTCACATATATCTCCAAAGATGCAGTACTTGATCAACATGAGTTTATGGGTAGCGGCATTGAGTTTTATTTTGGCATTCCATGCTGCAGCATATGTTGTGGTCTTACCCAAGCATAAGTGGATGGTGTAATCATTTGGTGCTGCTGTTATCATAGCGTTCGCACTGGTGTTATTATATTGCTTTTCCATCATGTGCTACTCAGTTTTCAGACGATTTAGGAGGGCCTTAAGAGGACAATGTTAATTGGACAGCAGGAGATTACAACTTGTTTAAAAATTGAAGAAGAGAATTCCAAAATATTATTCATAAAACTATCACTCACTTACATCTTTATGAATTGCAAGGCTTTTGTGGATAGTAAGCTAATCATAAAATACGCTAATCTTACGTACATAATTTAATCTTAAAATATTATTCAATTCATAACAAAGTCCTGAATATTGAGCTAAAATGAAATTTCGTACTAGTCAAGAAAATAAATGGATGAGGAATTAGCATGTTAGCTCTCTTTCTTAGTATGTCTCATATATTGTAATGTAAATGGATATTATCAGTCTAAAAAGATTTTTAAAAATAGAGGTAAAAGAGAAAAAAAATGAAAAAGAAAAATCTAACTCTGAATTAAAATAGCTATCTTTTAAAAAAAATATTATTATTATTAGATATTTATGATTACATATTTTTTCTTTTATTGATTAATATCTACAACATATCAATATGTAAAAAGCTAAAAACTTAATATAAAATATAGGTATTGAAGTACTATAATTTTCTTCCATCAAATCCTCACTCGTTATCCTTGTACCACCAAAATCAATTTCCCAAAAACATAGAAAATAATTATATATCTTTCACTACAACCAAAAGTGAGTATTATATTTACTCACTAACTACATGCATGATGTTATATTTATAATTCATGTTTATAGATAGAGGCGCAAGACATATCTAAAATCTCAAACTTATGCCCTAAAACTATATTTATATAATCCTCAAGAATAAGGAAGAGTATGAACACAATGACTTTGGTATTCAAATACACAACAAAGGAAAAATTTAATAGAGACAAAAAAAACATAGAGTTGAGGATATGAAAGTTATGCCCTTGCTATATATTCAAATCTAAAGAAACCTTATATCAAAAAAATCTAAAACTAAAATTACAAACCTAAAATCATAGTTTTTTTTTCACAAACTAAACATGCAATGATTTGAGGTTGCATAAAAACTATGCTTCTTAGAGAAATTACTTCTCAATGTCACAATAGGAATATGAAACCACTTTTTAAATTCTTTGCTAAAACATGGTAAAATCCATTTCCTTTGTTTTTGCAAATAAAAATGAAAAAATATGCTACTATTCTTTACTCATGTGATAATCTAAATATAGAAACAGTAATCTTCTATTTATAACCAATCAAAACATAACTACTAAGGAGAATATTATATTCCAAACTTAACCACCAAGTAAAGGAAAAGATTAGATTAACTAAGAAGCTATAAATGTTGAGCCATTGATAACTATTGGAAGTAGAGGAGAGTTGTTGGAGGATCCTAGAGAAATGTTGGAGCATATGGACTAAAAGAGGATAACTTATTGAGAACTACACATAGATTAGGGTGATATTAAGCTTGAACCTTGATAAACTTCACAAATAGAAAATATAGTGCTCGGGGTCTAGTTTTCAAATATGTTATTTCTTGGGATACCCACATGGTATAAATTATATTTTGGTAGGAATGTTCAAAACTAACTTTTTCAAAATGGATGTTTTACGATCATACCACACATGTATGACCACGCTTTTTTGGAGCAAAAAAATTAATTTTGTGATTCCTTTAGGGAAAAGGTACCTAACACACAAAGTATTGATTTGAATATTTTTACTCATTTTTTAATTGAATATTTGTTTTTATAAATTTTTATTTGACCATTAAGTCAATTTGATAGTGGACGGCCACCATTATTTGATCAGAACTACACCTTTTTTCAAAAATAAAATAAAATTGAAGTGACTCTATGTAGATTGAAAAAATATAATTCATTTTTTTTAAAAAGTTATTAAAATTTTAGTTAACCATACTATTTGAATTCTAGGTACCAATTTGGCTTGCCAAATATTGTAAAAGTACAAAAATAAGTCATATCACTATAAAATTTGTTTTTTAGAATCTAAACAAATATTATTATAATGGGTTTTTGTTTCATCAAAAAAACCATTTGAAAAGTCTTCCAAATATTGCAGCAAGACATAAATTTCATGTTCTTATGCTTAAGAAAATATTTTTTCTAGCAGAAGCATAGGCTTGTTCCTACCAAGCCAAAACTCGATACAGCCAATGGATTGTGAAATTGAAATTTTAAGAAATGGGTACTCATTTCTAAAGGTGGGTAAAAATGAGGTTTTCGGCAGCAAAAATTATTTTTTAATATTGTTTTCAGAAATGGCTACCCATTTTGAAATGTGTGTGCATTTTGAAAATAACAAGTACTAATTTTAAAATGTGTACCCATTTTGAAAATAATGGGTACTCATTTTGAAACAGGGACCAATTTTAAAAATAATAGGTGCCAATTTTGAAAAACATTTGGACCAATTTTTTGAATTTAAGATCAAACATCAAAGCTGAAAGAAGGTACCCATATTTTAATAAATGGGTAGTCGTTGCTAGTACAATTTTTTGTCCTATAAGAATTCTTTGGGTTTGGTATGCAACTTCTTGCATTTATGCCTTTGGATCATCTAATCTTATTTTCCAATCACTATCATTATAAGCAAATAGCTAAAAATTATTTTTAATTGTATACAAAATACTATATCTTCTAGTGTCATTCACATACTTCGAAAATTCTCTTACCTTGTTGCCATTGGATGCCAAGTTTGAAGTTTGAAGTTCCTATCAAGTTTGAAGTTTCATATACTTATTACATGCATTATACTAGGCCTAGTTGTTGTTAAGTACATCAAACTTCCAACAAATATTTTAAAAAAAAATTATTCACATTTTTGTTGTAATCTTTCTTTCCCATATTAAAACCCACAACTTTTGGTGTTGGGGCTTCCTTGTTGTCCAACAGTTTAAATCTTTCCAACATATGATTTCCATATTCTTTTAGAAATAAAAATACCATCACATATATGTTTAATTTCTATTGCAAGGAAATATCTCAATACACCTACATATATCATTTCAAGATTATTCTTTATAGCCTCTTTAAAATCAATAATTAAGAAATCATCATCCAAAGTCAAAATTAAACCATTTGTACATACAAGACAATAATTCGAATTTTACAATCACTTTCCTTGATGTAATGAGTAGACTCACCATTTATTTTCCTAAAAAAAGTGCTCATCAAATGTTATCCAATTTAGATCTACCACGATCATGGAGCTCATTTTAGCCCAAAAAGAGCTCTTTTAAGTTTATACACTTTTCCTTTTCTCCCCAAACTTCATATCCATTTGGCTTATCGACACACATTTCATCTTTCAACACACCATTAATTTCTACCCATTTTTTTCACTCACCTGATTTGGTCTATTATATTTTACTATTGTTTTTTGTTTAAAACAAAATGTATTATTTTATTATTTTGTCTATTCTAATAATACCCCTTCTTGATTATCAAGTTGTTGACCCCTTCTACCATTTTTTTTGGTCACCAAATATGTTGTACTATATTTAATTATTTCCTTTCTATATTTTAATTTGTTTGTAAATAAATATGCTATTTTATTATTTTATGTCTTTGAATAAAAATTTATTTTGTTAGAAATATAATTTGTTTTCATTTAGTCTAAATAACATATTTTTGCTATAAATGATTATCTCATAGTACATAAAACACATAGAACTGAAAATTATATTAAAAGTTTATTTACCCTAGGTAGACAAATGTAAATTGTATAAAGAATACAAAAAACTCTAAAAATGGTAAGCCAATAACTCGACATCTTTCTTTCCTCTCTCTTTGTCTCATCTTACTCTCTCCCTCTCTTTTTCTTTCTTTCTCCTCTCTATTTCTCTCTCATTACCCTCTCCTCTACTCTTCCCCTCTATCTATGTTTCCCTCTCTTTTCTATCCTCTCCTCTTCCCCTTTATATCTCTTTCCTCTCTCTTTCTCTCTCCTCATTTATTCTCTCACTTTCTCTCTCATATCTTTCTCTTTTCTCACTCTCTCCCTCCTATTCTCTTTATCTCTTCTCCTTCCCTCTGCTCACTCACTCATTCACTCAATCACTCACTCATTCACTCACTCATTCTCTTACTCTCTGTCTCTCTCCTCATGCTCATGTTCTCTCTCTCTCTCTCTCTCTCTCTCTCTCTCTCTCTCTCTCTCTCTCTCTCTCTCTCTCTCTCTCTCTCTCTCTCTCTTTCGATGCAAGAGCATCGAGCTTAGATTTTTTGATCCCTATATTTTATGAGCTTAGGGTTATCTACAAAGTATATTTCTAGAATCTTTTCTACGTTTGATTATTGACTAGATTTATCATATTTGAGTTAGAGTTATTTTGGTGGATGCTAGTAACGTATACCTTATTTCTCGAGTAAACTTTGGAGATTATTTTTTCAAGCTTCAATCTATAGAATTGAGCTTCTATTATCTTATATTTGGATCATTCAATGGTGTGTGGGCCTATGTGTAAGGCCTCATAGTGTTATGTTATCCTAAAATTTCAACACAATCTAATCCAAAAACAAGTGCCAACAATCCTATAATTTGGTAATATTTATAAAATTGAGGCCTATCCTAAGTATTAATTATATTTGATATGCCAGGACAACTTGTGGCTTGCTAAGTACAAATATAGACTCTTTAGATGTCTAGAGTGAATTAGCTGTGAGTATGGAGTATCTACAAGCATATTGAAGGATGATAGTTGGCTATTGGACTTTCACATATGAGGATTGAGTTTTATTCTTCTTTGTAATGATTTTATTTTGGAAGGCATTACAACTAAACATGTTGAATATAAATCTTATGATCATATTATGAGAATGTATGTTCTTTTGGATTTGAACCTATGTGTTATATGTTTATTTTTATTGTGTCGTCACTTTCTTAGGGCTAGGTAACCTCAAATGGGGGTCCAACTAACCTTGTACTACATTATAAGGTATTAGAGAAGATTTTGTTCTTATTCTAGTTTTGTGGGGGATTTATTGTCTATGGTACCCCATTTCTCTCTTTGTGAGGTGGTAGATCATGGTCATGGATCACATGTAATGCCCCGCCAAGTGATCCAAAGAATTAACCTAAAGTTTTACTGAGTTTGGTAGCATTTTTTTTTTTCAAACATAAAAGTAAAAATCATTTATAACTTATACATAGTAACAGAAGCAATAGCAACAATACATATCATAGATAACAGGTTACATTCTTTAAGGATCCCTTAATGTTGAATCACATCTAAATTAACTATTATTGAATCCATCTAATACCACATCCATATGAAATAATATTGAAAAGTCCAAAGTTCTTAAATTACATTTCCAATTGCTCAATCATCAACTATACATGCCATAGGGTATGAAAAGCTTAAAAGAATATACACATGTGAAATAAAGTACATTATCCTATTCTAATCCATGATGCAATAAAGTAAATGTAATCACATGTTATACATGATGCATCATCATAAAAGATAACCATATACCATCAAACATAATTATCTAAGTGCATGGTTCCTCGCAACCATTAGACCATCGTGCGTCCTAGCCATCCCTCCATGCATAACATTCCAAATCACCAAAGAGATCATTAGTATTATCAAATAGGAATGTCACTCCTAAAAAAATACTACATCATATACAAAAAGTAATCTAACATGCAAAATAAAGCATAAGATAACATCATCTAACATATACAAATCATCAATGTAAGGATACATGTCCACCATCATAAAGAATGCATTAGCCACAGTGTCTCAAATGGATCTCAAATGATAAG